>CM033471.1:17075764-17100010 GCA_019447015.1 Hymenochirus boettgeri | reverse complement strand
AAAATAACCCTATTAGATAAACCTAGTCAACCATAGATATACCTAGCTCTTTAACCTGCTAACCCTATTATATAACCTAGTACCCCTTTTTACTAAACTCATTATACCTAGTCAATATTATATAACCTAGACTAACCCTATTATATAACCTAGACTAACCCCTTTATATAACCTAGACAACTCCTATTTATAACCATAGTCCTAACCCTATTATATAACCTCACTAACCCTATTAATAACCTTAGAACTAACCCTTAGGGATATAACCTAACAACCCTAGTTAAATCTTTTCAAAACCTAGTCAAACCCTATTATAATAACCTCACCTAACCCATATGTATATAACCTAGACAAACCCTCTTATTAACCTAGTACTAACCCATTATATAACCCCTCGACTAACCAAATTTATAACTACACTAACCTATTATATAAACCTAGTCTAACCCTATTATATAACCTGACTAAACCTATTATATAACCTAGACTAACCCTATTATATAACTAGACAAACCTATATATAACCTACACTAAACCCTATATATAACCTAGTCGTAAACCCTATTAGATATACCTAGACTAACCCTTTACCTTATAGTACCCTATAAACGTAACCCTATTATATACACTAGTCTAACCCTAGTATTAACCTATCTACCCTATTATATAACCTAGGACCTAACACTCTATTATATTACAACCTAACTACCCTATTATAATAACCTAAGCATACCCTATATATAAACCTAGATCTAACCGCATTGAATAACCTAGACTAACCCTATTATATAACCTAGACTAAACCCTATTAATAACCTAGGACTAACCCATATTAAACTGACTAACCCTTTAACCAGACTAACCCTATTATATATAACCTAGACTAACCCTAGTATATAACTCGAGTCTACTATTAATATAACCTAGGTACTAAAACCTATATACCTAGTCTAACCCTATTATATAACCTAGACAAACCCTATAATATAACCCTAGTCTAACACTTGTTATATACCAAACAACTAACCTAATATATAACCTAGTCCAACACCCTGATAAATAAAACCTACACTACCCATATATATAACGTAGTCTAAACCCTATTATATAACTAGACTAACCCATATATTAGACCTAGAATAACACTATTATATACCTAGGGCAACCTTTATATAACCTAGTGTCTAACCCTTAATAGTAAACCTAGTCGAACACTATTAATATAACCAAACATAACTTAATACTATAACCTACGTCAAAAAACCATTATCTACCTAGACTACCCTATTATATAACCTAGTAATACAGCCAACATTACCCCTTATATAGTACACTTATAGAAACCATACCCTCCAACATACACCCTTTAATAGTTACACTATAGATAACACATAGCCTCCAACATTCCCTTTAATAGTTACACTTATCAAACATTACCCTCCAACATTCTCCTTTAATAGACACCTATAGAACACATACCCTCCAACATTCCCCCTTAATAGTTATCAATTATAGAAACACATACCCTCCACATTCCCTTTAATAGTTACACTTAAGACAAACACATACCCTCCAACATTCCCCTTTAATAGTTACACTTATAGATACACATATCCTCCAACATTCCCCTTTAATAGTTACACTTATAGATACACATACCCTCCAACATTCCCCTTTAATAGTTACACTTATAGATACACATACCCTCCAACATTCCCCTTTAATAGTTACACTTATAGAAACATACCCTCCAACATTCCCCCTTTAATACACTTATAGAAACACATAACCCTGCCACATCCCCTTTAAAGTTACACTTATAGAGAACACATACCCTCCAACATTCCCCCTTTAATAGTTTACACTTATAGATACACATACCCTCCAACATTCCCCTTTAATAGATACACTTATAGAACACATACCCTCCAACATTCCCCCTTATATTTACATTATAGATACACCATACCCTCCAATCACCCCCTTTAATAGTTATACTTATAATACACATACCCTCCAACATTCCCCTTTAATAGTTACACTATAGATACACATACCCTCCAACATTCCCCCTTAATAGTTACACTTATAGATACACATACCCTCCAACATTCCCCTTTAATAGTTACACTTATAGATACACATACCCTCCAACATTCCCCCTTTAATAGTTACACTTATAGAACACATACCCTCCAACATTCCCCCTTTAATAGTTACACTTATAGATACACATACCCCCAACATTACCCCTTTAATAGTTTACACTTATAGAAACACATACCCTCCAACATTCCCCCTTTAATAGTTACACTTATAGATACACATACCCTCCAACATTCCCCCTTTAATAGTTACACTTATAGATAACATACCCTCCAACATTCCCCCTTTAATAGTTACACTTATAGAACACCACCCTCCAACATTCCCCCTTAATAGTTACACTTATAGAAATACACAATCCCTCCACATCCCCCTTTAATAGTTACACTTATAGATACACATACCTCCAACATCCCCCCTTTAATAGTTACACTTATAGAAACACATACCCTCCAACATCCCCCTTTAATAGTTACACTTATAGATACACATACCCTCCAACATTCCCCCTTTAATAGTTACACTTATAGAACATACCCTCCAACATTCCCCCTTTATATTACACTATAGAAACACATACCCTCCAACATTCCCCTTTAATAGTTACACTTATAGAAACACATACCCTCCAACATCCCCCTTTAATAGTTACACATACCCTCCAACATTCCCCTTTAATAGTTACACTTATAGAAACACATACCCTCCAACATTCCCCTTTAATAGTTACACTATAGAACACACATACCCTCCAACATTCCCCCTTTAATAGTTACACTTATAGAAACACATACCCTCCAACATTCCCCCTTTAATAGTTACACTTATGAAACACATACCCTCCAACATTCCCCCTTTAATAGTTACACTTATAGAAACACATACCCCCAACATCCCCCTTTAATAGTTACACTTATAGATACACATACCCTCCAACATTCCCCTTTAATAGTTACACTTATAGATACACATACCCTCCAACATCCCCCTTTATTAGTTACACTTATAGAAAACTCAATACACCTCAAAATTCCCCCTTTAATAGTTACACTTATAGAAACAACATACCCTCCAACATTCCCCTTTAATAGTTACACTATTATAGATACACATACCCTCCAACATTCCCCTTTAATAGTTACACATACCCTCCAACATTCCCCCTTTAATAGTTACACTTATAGATACACATACCCTCCAACATTCCCCCTTTAATAGTTACACTTATAAAACACATACCCTCCAACATTCCCCTTTAATAGTTACACCTATAGAACAATCAACCCTCCAACATTCCCCTTTAATATTTACACTTATAAACCATACCCTCCAACATCCCCCTTAATAGACCTATAGAAATCAACCTTCCACTTCCCTTAATAGTAACTTATAAACACATACCCTCCAACATTCCCCTTTAATAGTTACCACTTATAGAAACACATACCCTCCAACATTCCCCTTTAATAGTTACACTTATAGATACACATACCCTCCAACATTCCCCTTTAATAGTTACACTTATAGAACACATACCCTCCAACATTCCCCCTTTAATAGTTACACTTATAGAAACACATACCCCCAAATTCCCCCTTTAATAGTTACACTTATAGATACACATACCCTCCACATTCCCCTTTAATAGTTACATATAGAACACATACCCTCCAACATTCCCCTTTATAATGTTACACTTATAGATACACATACCCTCCAACATTCCCCCTTTAATAGTTACACTTATAGATACACATACCCTCCACATCCCCCTTTATAGTTACACTAATATACACATACCCTCCAACATTCCCCCTTTAATAGTTACACTTATAGAAACCAAACCCTCCAACATTCCCCTTTAATAGTTACACTTATAGAATACACATACCCTCCAACATCCCCCTTTAATAGTTACACTTATAGATACACATACCTCCAACATCCCCCTTAATAGTTACACTCTATAATACAACCCCTCCAACATCCCCCTTTAATAGTTACACTTATAGAAACACATACCCTCCAACATTACCCCTTTAATAGTTACACTTATAGATACACATACCCTCCAACATTCCCCCTTAACTAGTTACACTTATAGAAACCATACCCTCCACATTCCCCCTTTAATAGTTACACTTATAGAATACACATACCCTCCAACATCCCCCTTTAATAGTTACACTTATAGATACACATACCCTCCAACATTCCCCCTTTATAGTTTACACTTATAGAAACACATACCCTCCACACATTCCCCCTTTAATAGTTACACTTATAGATACACATACCCTCCAACATCCCCCCTTTAATAGTTACACTTATAGATACACATACCCTCCAACATTCCCCCTTAATGTTACACTTATAGAAACACATACACCCAAGCATTCCCCTTAAAGTTTACACTATAGATACACATACCCTCCAACATTCCCCCTTTAATAGTTACACTTATAGATACACATACCCTCCAACATCCCCCTTAATAGTTACACTTATAGATACACATACCCTCCACATCCCCCTTTAATAGTTACACTTATAGATCAAATACCCTCCAACATCCCCCTTTAAATAGTTACACTTATAGAACACATACCCTCCAAATCCCCCTTTAATAGTTACACTTATAGATACACATACCCTCCAACATTCCCCCTTTAATAGTTACACTTATAGAAACATACACCTCCAACATTCCCCCTTAATAGTTACACTTAGATACACATACCCTCCAACATTCCCCCTTTAATAGTTACACTTATAGAACACATACCCTCCAACATTCCCCCTTTAATAGTTACACTTATAAACACATACCCCTCCAACATTCCCCTTTAATAGTTACACTTATAGAACACATACCCTCCAACATTCCCCCTTTATAATTTAACACTTATAGATACACATACCCTCCAACATCCCCCTTTAATAGTTACACTATAGAAATCACATACACCCTCCAACATTCCCCTTTAATAGTTACACTTATAGAAACACATACCCTCCAACATTCCCCCTTTAATAGTTACACTTATAGAAACTGACATACCCTCCAACATTCCCCTTTAATAGTTACACTTATAAAACACATACCCTCCAACATTCCCCTTTAATAGTACCTTTAAACTCAAACCCTCCAACATTCCCCTTTAATAGTTACACTTATAGAACACATACCCTCCAACATTCCCCTTTAATAGTTACAACTTATAGAAAATCAATACCCTCCAACATTCCCCCTTTAATAGTTACACTTATAGAAACACATACCCTCCAACATTCACCCTTTAATAGTTACACTATAGATACACATACCCTCCAACATCCCCCTTTAATAGTTACACTTATAGATACACATACCCTCCAACATTCCCCCTTTAATAGTTACACTTATAGAAACACATACCCTCCCAACATTCCCCTTATTATAGTTACACTATAGAACACAATACCCTCCCAACATTCCCCCTTTAATAGTTACACTTATAGATACACATACCCTCCAACATTCCCCTCTTAATAGTACACTTATAGAACACATACCCTCCAACATTCCATTCTTAATAGTTACACTTATAATACACATACCCTCCACACATTCCCCTTTAATAGTTACACTTATAGATACACATACCCTCCAACATTCCCTCCTTATATAGTTTACACTTATAGATACACCATACCCTCCAACATTCCTCTTTAATAGTTTACACTTATAGATACACATACCCTCAAAATTTCCCCTTTAATAGTTACCACTTATAGATAACATAACGCACACATCCCCTTATAGTTACACTTATAGAAACACAACCCCTCCACATTCCCCTTTAATAGTTACACTATAGAAACACATACCCTCCAACATTCCCCTTAATAGTTACACTTATAGATACACATACCCTCCCAACATTCCCCTTTAATAGTTAACTTATAGAAACACATACCCTCCAACATTCCCCCTTAATAGTTACTATATAGATACACTACCCTCCAACATTCCACCCTTTAATAGTTACACTTATAGACACACACATACCCTCCAACATTCCCCCTTTAATAGTTATCCTTATAGAAACACATACCCTCAACATTCCCCCTTTAATAGTTACACTTATAGAAACACATCCCTCCAACATGCCCCTTTAATAGTTAACACTTATAGAAACACATACCCTCCAACATTCCCCTTAATAGTGTTACACTTATAGATACACATACCCTCCAACATTCCCCCTTAATAGTTACACTTATAGATACACATACCCTCCAACATTCCCCCTTTAATAGTTACACTTATAGATACACATACCCTCCAACATTACCCCCTTTAATAGTTACACTTATAGATACACATACCCTCCAACATTCCCCTTTAATAGTTACACTTATAGATACACATACCTCCAACATTCCCCCTTATAGTTACACTTATAGAACACATACCTCCAACATTCCCCCTTTAATAGTTACACTTATAGAAACACATACCCTCCAACATTACCCCTTAAGAGTTACACTATAGATACACATACCTCCAAATTACCTTATAGTCAATTATAGAACACTACCCTCAACATTCCCCCTTTAAATAGTTATCACTTATAGAAACACATACCCTCCAACATCCCCCCTTTAATAGTTACACTTATAGAAACCACTACCTCCAACATTCTCCCCTTTAATAGTTACACCTTAGATAAAACACTACCCAACATTCCCCCTTTAATAGTTTACACTTATAGAAACACATACCCTCCAAACATTCCCCCTTTAATAGTTACACTTACTAGATACACATACCCTCCAACATTCCCCTTATAGGTACAACTTATAGAAACACCCCAACATTCCCTTAATACACTATAGAAAACTACCCTCCAACATTCCCCCTTTAAAGTTACACTTATAGATACAACATACCCTCCAACATCCCCCTTAATAGTTACATTATAGAACAACATACCCTCCAACATCCCCCTTAATCAGTACACTTATAGAAAACACATACCTCCAACATTCCCCTTTAATAGTTACACTATAGAACACAATACCTCCAACATTCCCCCTTTAATAGTTACACTTATAGATACACATACCCTCCAACATTCCCTTTAATAGTTACACTTATAGATACACATACCCCCAACATTCCCCCTTTAATAGTTACATCTATAGATACACATACCCTAACATTCCCCTTTAATAGGTACACTTATAGATAACACATACCCCCAACATTCCCCCCTTAATAGTTACACTTATAGATACACATACCCTCCAACATTCCCCCTTTAATAGTTACACTCATAGATACACATACCCTCCAACATTCCCCTTTAAAAGTTACACTTATAGAAACACATACCCTCCAACATTCCCCCTTTAATAGTTACACTTATAAACACATACCCTCTCAAACACTATTATCACCCCCCCCCCCCTCTCTTTAATAGTTACACTTATAGAAACACATACCCTCCAACATTCCCCCTTTAATAGTTACACTTATAGATAACACATACCTCCAACATTCCCCTTTATAGTACACTTTAGATACACACCCTCCAAAATTCCCCCTTTAATAGTTACACTTATAGATACACATACCCTCCAACTTCCCCCTTTAATAGTTACACTTATAGAAACAATCCCTCCAACATTCCCCTTTAATAGTTATACTTATAGATAAAACACTACCCTCCAACATTCCCCTTTAATAGTTACCACTTATAGATACACATACCCTCCAACATTCCCCCTTTAATAGTTACACTTATAGAACACATACCCTCCAATTCCCCTGTAATAGTTACACTTATAGATAACACATACCCTCCAACATTCCCCCTTTAATAGTTACACTTATAGATACACATACCCTCCAACATTCCCCTTTAATACTACACTTTAAAACCATACCCTCCAAAATTACCCCTTTAATAGTTACACTTATGAGACACATACCCTCCAACATTCCCCCTTTAATAGTTACATTATAGAAACACATACCCTCCAACATTCCCCCTTTAATAGTTACACTTATAGATACACATACCCACATTCCCCCTTAATAGTTACACTTATAGAAAAACTACCTCCAACATTCCCCTTTAATAGTTACATTATTAGATAACACATACCCTCCAACATTCCCCCTTTAATAGTTAAACTTATAGAAACCACCCTCCAACATTCCCCCCTTTAATAGTTACACTTATAGAAACACATACCCTCCAACATTCCCCCTTTATAGTTACACTATAAGAAAAACATACCCTCCAACATTCCCCCTTAATAGTTACACTTATAGATACACATACCCTCCAACATTCCCCTTTAATAGTTACCTTATAGAAACACATACCCTCCAACATTCCCCTTTAATAGTTACCTTATAGAAACACATACCCTCCAACATTCCCCCTTTAATAGTTACATATAGAAAACACATACCCTCCAACATTCCCTTAATAGTTACACTTATAGAACACATACCCTCCAACATTCCCCCTTTAATATGTTACACTATAGATACACATACCCTCCAACATCCCCCTTTAAGTTAACTATAGAAACACATACCCTCCAACATTCCCCTTTAATAGTTACACTTATAGAAACACATACCCTCCAACATCCCCCTTAATAGTTACATTATAGATACACATACCCTCCAACATTCCCCTTTAATAGTTACACATATAGATAGAAACACATACCCTCCAACATTCCCCCTTAATTATTACACTTATAGAAACACATACCCTCCAACATTCC
The DNA here is from genome assembly GCA_019447015.1 of Hymenochirus boettgeri. Lineage (NCBI taxonomy): Eukaryota > Metazoa > Chordata > Amphibia > Anura > Pipidae > Hymenochirus > Hymenochirus boettgeri. The sequence continues at coordinate 17,091,112 of CM033471.1, read as the reverse complement.
CCTTTAATAGTTACACTTATAGAACAATACCCTCCAACATTCCCCCTTTAATAGTTACAATTAAGAAACAATACCCTCAACATTCCCCCTTTAATAGTTACACTTATAGAACACATACCCTCCAACATTCCCCCTAATAGTTACACTTATAGAAAACCATACCTCCAACATTCCCCCTTTAATAGTACACTTATAGGATACACATACCCTCCAACATTCCCCCTTTAATAGTTACACTTATAGGAATACCAAATACCCCCAACATTCCCCCTTTAAGTTACATTATAGAAAACACATACCCTCCAACATTCCCTTTAATAGTTACACTTTAGAAACACATACCCTCCAACATTCCCCTTTAATAGTTACACTTATAGAAACACATACCCTCCAACATTCCCCTTTAATAGTTACATATAGATAAACACATACCCTCCAACATTACCCCTTTATAGTTACACTTATAGATAAACACATACCTCAACATTCCCCTTTAATAGTACACTATAGATACACATACCCTCAACATTCCCCCTTTAATAGTGACACTTATAGAAACACATACCCTCCAACATTCCCCTTAATAGTTACACTTATAGAACACATACCCTCCAACATTCCCCCTTAATAGTTACACTTATAGATACACATACCCTCCAACATTCCCCCTTAATAGTTACACTTATAGAAACAAATACCCTCCAACATCCCCTTTAATAGTTACACTTATAGAAACACATACCCTCCAACATTCCCCCTTAATAGTTACACTTATAGAAACACATACCCTCCAACATTCCCCTTTAATAGTTACACTTATAGAAACACATACCCTCCAACATTCACCTTTAATAGTTACACTTATAGAAACACATACCCTCCAACATTCCCCCTTTAATAGTTACACTTATAGAACAACAATACCCTCCAACATTCCCCCTTTAATAGTTACATTATTAGATAACATACCCTCCAACATTCCCCTTTAATAGTTACACTTATAGAAACACATACCCTCCAACATTCCCCTTTAATAGTTACACTTATAGATACAAATACCCTCCAACATTCCCCCTTTAATAGTTACACTTATAGAAACACTACCCTCCAACATTCCCCCTTAATAGTTACACTTATAGAAACACATACCCTCCAACATTCCCCTTTAATAGTTACACTTATAGAAACACATTACCCTCCAACATTCCCCTTAATAGTTACACTTATAGATACAACATACCCTCCAACATTCCCCCTTTATAGTTACACTATTAGAAACACATACCTCCAACATTACCCCTTTAATAGTTACACTTATAGAAACACAACCCTCCAACATTCCCCCTTTAAGTTACACTATAGATAACAATACCTCCAACATTCCCCTTATATACACTTATAGAACACATACCCTCCAACATTCCCCCTTTAATAGTACACTATAGAACACATACCCCCAAACATTCCCCCTTTAATAGTTACACTTATAGAAACAATACCCTCCAACATTCCCCCTTTAATAGTTACACTTATAGATACACATACCCTCCAACATCCCCTTAATAGTTACACTTATAGAAACACATACCCTCCAACATTCCCCCCTTAATAGTACACTTATAGAAACACATACCCTCCAACATTCACCCTTTAATAGTTACACTTAATAGATACACATACCCTCCAACATTCCCCCTTTAATAGTTACACTTATAGAAACACATACCCTCCACATTCCCTTTAATAGTTACACTTATAGGAAAACACATTACCCTCCAACATTCCCCTTTAATAGTTACACTTATAGATACACATACCCTCCAACATCCCCTTAATAGTTACACTATAGAAACACATACCCTCCAACATTCCCTTTAATAGGTACACTTATAGAACACATACCCTCCACATTCCCCTTTAATAGTAACTTATAGATACACATACCCTCCAACATTCCCCCTTTAATAGTTACCTTATAGAACACATACCTCCAACATTCCCCCTTAATAGTTACACTTATAGAACACATACCCTCCAACATTCACCCTTTAATAGTTACACTTATAGATACACATACCCTCCAACATTCCCATTTAATGTTACACTATAGATACACATACCCTCCAACATCCCCTTAATGACACCTATAGAAAACACATACCTCCAACACCCCTTTATAGTTACACTTATAGAAACACATACCCTCCAACATTCCCCCTTAATAGTTACACTTATAGAAACACATACCCTCCAACATTCCCCCTTTAATAGTTACACTATAGAAACACTACCCTCCAACATTCCCCTTTAATAGTTACACTTATGATACACATACCCTCCAACATTCCCCCTTTAATAGTTACACTTATAGATACACATACCCTCCAACATTCCCCATTTAATAGTTACACATATATAAACACATACCTTCCAACATTCCCCCTTTATAGTTAACCATAGATACACATACCCTCCAACATTCCCCTTTAATAGTTACACTTATAGAACACATACCCTCCAACATTCCCCCTTTAATAGTTACACTTTAAGAAACACATACCCTCCAACATTCACCCTTTAATAGTTACACTTATAGAAACACATACCCTCCAACATTCCCCTTTAATAGTTACACTTATAGATACACATACCCTCCAACATTCCCATTTAATAGTTACACTTATAGATACACAGACCCTCCAAACACCCCCTTTAATGTTACATTATAGAACACATCCTCCAACATTCCCCCTTTAATAGTTACACTTATAGATACACATCCCCTCCAACATTCCCCCTAATTAGTTACACTGCTAGATACACATTACCCTCAACATTCCCCCGTTAATAGGTTACATTATAGATACCCATACCCTCCAACATTCCCCTTAATAGTTACACTTATAGATACACATACCCTCCAACATTCCCCCTTTAATAGTTACACTTATAGAAACACATACCCTCCAACATTCCCCCTTTAATAGTTACACTTATAGAAACACATACCCTCCAAAATTACCCCTTTAATAGTTACACTTATAGATACACATACCCTCCAACATTCCCCCTTTAATAGTTACACTTATAGAAACACATACCCTCTAACATTCCCTTTTAATGCAATGTATTCCTTAGTAGTTTGCCTTTTAAATTGGAATGTTGGAGGGTAGGTTGTGTACCTATTTAGAGGGATATGTTGGATGGCAGGTTAGTGTCCCTATTTAAAGGTGTAATGTTGGAGGGTAGGAGATTTTTACCTGGTGACATATTTAAATTCATTAATATTGTGGCTACATTGGCTCCTTTAATATTTAATAGTGAGATTTTGATCTAGAAATAGAGAGGCAGCTGGTGAACGGTCCCAGTTATTCCACCACTAATGTTTCATCTTTTTACAATCTCCCTCTGATGATGCCTCATCCTTAAAATGTCCTCAGATCCAATCAGCTGAGTCACGGCGTCTGTCAGGATTAGAAAGAAGATTGAAAAGCCACAGGAATGCATTGCAGGTTGATGTAAGGGCAGGCAGATATCCCTGACTCATATGATGAGATGTGTATCGATCTGGAGACAGGAGAATGAATGGGCCCTAAAAACCTTGCTTAGAACAAGGCTGCAGGAAGGTTAATATTTCTCTTGAATTGTTTTAAAAGTGTAAAGGGAAAGCAAAAGGCCAATAATTAGGCTAAAGTAGAAATTGATTACCTGGTGTACTGAGTTTGATCCAACAGCACAAGCAAGACTATTAACTATTAAAGGGGGAATGTTGGAGGGTATGTGTATCTATAAGTGTAACTATTAAAGGGGGAATGTTGGAGGGTATGTGGAAGTGTTGATACAGTAGGTGAAAAAAATGGAATCTTGAGAAAACACGCGGGGGGTGGGCGCCCACCAAAACCTCCAAATAGAAAACCAAGGAGAGATGCGGTTAATAATTTGCTGGACATAGAGATAAAAAATCGAAGTAGATATCAGGAGATACAAGGAAGCCAACCAGTAGATCGTCCAGATGGTTTAAGGACTGAGGCTAGCAACTGCCGCAGAATTCCTCTGAGGAAAAAAAAACTACAGGTCGCGTTGTGTAGAGAAATTCACTGTGGCGGGATGTGTGTTTCCGAAAACATCTTGAGAGTGCTAGCTTGTTGCTGGTATACCCTTGCTCTATATGAATAGGGGGACTGAGGGAAGGTGAGAAACTAGGTTGGGGGCAATCCATTTTGGTAACCAATAAAGACCCCATAGAGAGCCCCTAGACCTGTGTCCTCCTGAAAACTAATAATGTAGGCAAATTGAAACCATGACAGGATATCTGGGTTCTTTTAAGGAATCGCAAAAGCAACATTGACCAATCCCATCCAATCTCTAATCAGGGCAACTGTAAACCAAGTAGGCGGCGATACCTCTCTGCAACGGGACGAGTTAGAACCAATCCTACCCTCTGCTCGGGAGCACTTACCAATATCCATCCCGTTCAACGGGGGGAGGGAGGGAAATGCGGGTGGCCCTGTATGACACGGCTGAAAATAGAGTTAGGGTTCTTTGCCACAGCTGAGCAGCGGTTTTTCACACATTTGCGCGGGACAAAAAAAAAAGGCGTTTTCGCCTGCGATTTTTCGCCTACACTGGGGGAAATCGAACGGGCAAGAGGTTTTCATGTTGTACAAGTGCCATGGGGAGAATGGGGGGCGAGTTTGGCTTTTCCATAAAGGGGGTCGCAGTTTTGGGTTAAGTGGGCTGGAATAAAGCGGTTCACAAATTTTTGGTGGCGAAAAAGAGTTAACGAATCCTATGCATTTCCCTTGGATGGGCGGAAACCAATAGCAAAATTGCATGAGTCAAACACACAAGATTAATGCACAAAAGCAAAAACAATGCGAGTAAGGGAGAGGCCGGAAAAGCTCGCGGTTGTGTGCGCCAGTTGGTGCGTTGGAGTGTGGGGCCTGCGTCTTCCTAAAATGGGGAGGCCGTTGTATTGAAGGTGAACAGACTGATAATTTATTTAAAATTAATAGAATGATTCCATTGTCTGCTATTGCTCTATTTTGGTTGGAACTTTAAGGGGCATCTATAGTGAAAAAAAACATTCCCCTTTGGGCAAAGGTTTTAAGTCATGTACTATGGTGCTGCCTTAAATCCTATCTCTGTCATGGACTATGTTAGTTATATCCATGGTGTCAGATCTTGTGCCGCACCCCCCCCTTCCCCTCTGTTACCATCCTCCATGTCTCAACTTCCAGTCTAACCGACAAGGCTTAATCAATGTTCAGTAAAGGCAGTTTAGTTCACATCCTGAAAACAACACGACAACCGGGCACAGTGCAATAGAAAGCAAGTTGTCCTGGAGACAGGAAGACAGGGAGACAGTACAGTTACTATCTCCTCTTTGTGAACCTCTCAATTTCCCCAGTGAAAGCTATTAAGAAGGGGGGGTCAAGGTGCAGAAGCCTTAATGCAATACCGGATCACAGGTACCGGCGGAAAAAGGGAATCTCCCAACCTCTCCCCGCTTCTAATCCCTGTTATCCCCTATGTTTATTACAGACCTAGGAGGGTGGGGGGTGGATCACGTCACAGGGCATTTGGGATTGACCGTATCCGAAAGGTAGGTGAGGTAGAGGTAAGTTCAATCCACGTATTTTTCTTAAGCGGGGGTGTGTACGGGGGTCAGAGACAGATGAGGGAATCGAAAAAAGTGAAGACAATCTGGATGGAATGAAATGGAAAGGAAAATTGTGGGAAAAAAGGGGATAGATTTTTCCACTATGGAGATGCCCTTTTAAAGGGGAAAGATTGAATTAATAATAAGGGGACCTCTGCAAACAATTGTATTTCACGTGTTGGTGAGTGATAAAAGAAATCGGAGTTGTGGTTACTATACTGATCAAATTATTTCTAAAGGAACTGACTAATTCTGATTGGTTACAATTGAGGTTGCTTCCAGAATGCATACCAATCAAAGTGGGCTTCTGAAAGGGGACATAACGTAAAGTCATTCTAATGTGGTTTTACAATCAGCTTTTTGTGTTTTTTTTTATTGAAAGAATCTGTAATAAGGTATATGGATTCAGGGGGCAAACAATCAGATTTCCAATTAGAATTGGTGTAGGCAATCAGAATTCTCGGGGTGCCTCTCAATGCGGCCATTAGTTCAATCAGATTCTTGGGCGAAACCAATGCAATAAAGATATTTCTAAAAGTAACCGTGATTGGAATACAATCAGATTCTTTCAGAAGAATCTAGATTGGGGTATAGGGACTACCCAATGCAGATATTTTCTCAGGACAGAATTTGATTACATTCAGGATTCTTTCGAAAATTCGTTTGTGTTTATCTCTAATCCTATTATGTTTCCCATATCGAAAGGATCGATTAGATTCGTTTGAGAAAGACATCTGGGGATTGGTTGAACATTCTTTAAAATTCTTAATTTTCTAAATTTCGTGAACCCTGGAAAATAAATGCGTAATCGGAAAAAACAGTTTGACCGTGGGAAAGTTATTATTTTTTAACTTCGTGATCATGTACATTGTTCCCAACCATTTTCCAGGTCCACATGGTGGAACGGACTTTAAAGCAGTTTGCCCATCTCTCAAAACCCTATGGATTATTTTTAAATATCTTCCTGTAATCGATTTGATCAAAACAACATCAATCAAACAAAACAGAAAAATGTGATAGTGTATATAACAAGTATAAGATGGATAATGTCCGTCTCTTCTAGATGTTCGGCTGCCCTTTATGTATATTTAACCTGCTTTTAAAGCACTGACACGTCCAGTACAATCCAAAAGGGTGGTGTGTATTTATGTGTCCCCCCTCAATCCTATGTGCGGTACCCCCAAACGATTCCTTCTGTCTGCCTATATTGTGTAAATAGTCATTCAGGGGATGTGAACAACTAAAGAACCAAGATTTTCATAGGTTATCTTGCCTTTCTTTTTTTTTGTACAAATCCTAAAATTTTTAGTAGTGTGTATAAGATTTATATCATCTTGTTACACCACATATAGCTAAATATCCACCGCACATCTTCCTACTGTGCACCAACGAGCACACTAGTAGATAATATATAAATGGGTGGAGAGACATAATGGCGAGCGAGGATATGTGTCGTAGATGATGGTTAGATAGAAATGATAATATAATGATAGGTGTAGATAGATAATAGATAGATGTAGGTGTCGATTCGATTGATAGGAGTCTTGCAGATAATACTCGATAGATGAAGGTCGGTATCAACGGCAATGGGGATAGGTTAGAGATAATAATAGAGGCTAGGTGTAGAGCAGCTCCATCGCTAAGGATCGGTAGTCGCTTCGCATCGCTCGCGGCTCTGTGTGCGCTCGATCCTCGCTCGCGGCTACGGTCGCTCATATCTCTCCTCTCTGCGGCTCGGTGTCGCTCGCTCCTCGCTCGCGGCTCGTGTCAGCTCGCTCTCGCTCGCGGATCGGATGTCAGCTCGCTACTCGCTCGCGGCTCGGTGTCTCTCGCTCCTAGCTCGCGGCTGGTAGGTCGCTGCTCCTCGCTCGCGGCTCCGGTGTCGCTCGCTCCTACGCTCGACGGCTCGTTCGTCGCTCGCTCCTCGCTCGCGCTCCGGTTGTCGCTCAGCTCTCCTCGCGGCTCGGTGTCCGCTCGCTCCTCGGCTCGCGGCTCGGTGTCGCTGCTCCTGCGCTCGCGCTCAGGTGTCGCTCCTCCTCGCTCAGCGGCCGGTGTACAGCTCGCTCCTCCCGATGCGGCTCGGCTGTCCTCAGCTCTCGCACGCGGCTCGGTTGTCGCGCGCTCCTCGGTGTCTCTCCGGCCTCGGTGTCGCTCGCTCCTCGGCTCGCGGCTCCGTGTGCTCGCTCCTCGCTCGCGGCTCGGTGTCGCTCGCTCCTACCGCTCGCGGCTCAGGTGTCGCTCTGCTCCTCGCTCCACCGTCTCGGTGTCATCTCCCTCTCGCTCGCGGCTCTGCTCGCTCGCTCCTCGCTCCGGACTCGGTGTCGCTCGCCATCGCCGCGGCTCGGTTTCGCTAGCTCGCCGCGCCCGGTGTCTCGCTCGTCTCTGCGGCTCGGTCGTTCTGCTCGCTCGCTCGCTGCTCGTGCGCTCGCTCGCTCGCTGATCGGTGTCTCTCGCTCGCTCGCTGCTGGTGTCGCTCGCTCGCTAGCTGCTACGGTGTCGCTCGCTCTCTCGCTGCTCGGTGTCGCCGCTCGCTCGCTCGACTGCTCGGTGTCGCTCGCTCGCTCGCTCGCTGCTGCGTGTCGCTCGCTCGCTTACGCTCGCATGCTCGGGTGTCGCTCTCTCGCTCGCTCCTGCTCGGTGTCGCCGCTCGCTCTGCTCGCTCGCTCGGGTTTCTCTCGCTCGCTCGCTCTCTGCTCGGTGTGCTCGCCTCTCTCGCTCGCCTGATCGTGTATCGCCTCGCTAGCTCGCTCGCTTGCTGTGTCGCTCGCTCGCTCGCGTCTCTTCATCGGTGTCGCTCGCTCGCCTCGCTGCTCCCGGTGTCGCTCTTCGTCGATCGCATGCTCCGGTGTCGCTCGCTCGCTCGCTGCTCGACGTGTCGCCTCCGCGCCTAGCTGCTCGGTGTCGCTCGCTCGCTCGCTGCTCGGTGTCGCTCCTCGCTGGCTGCTCGGCGTCTTTCGCTCCTCGCTCGCGCTGAGCTGCTCGGTGTCTCTCGCTCGCTCCGCTCGTGCTCGGTGTCGCTCCTCAGCCTCGACTTCTCGGTTGTCGCTCGCTCGCTCGCCTGTCGGTGTCGCTCGCTCCTCTTGCTCGGCTGTCCCGCTCCTCGCTCGCCTTGCTCGCGTCGCTCGCTCAGCTCGCTGCTCGGTGTCGCTCAGCTCGCTCGCATTCTCGTTGTTCTGCTCCGATCGCTCTCTGCTCGGTGTCCTCGCCTCCTCGCTGCTCGGTAGTCGCCTCGCTCCTACGCTTACGCTCCTCGCTCGCTGCCTCGGTGTCGCTCGCTCGCTCGCTTCTCGGTGTCGCTCGCTCCGCGCTAGCTGCTCGGTGTCGCTCGCTCGCTCGCTCCTTGGTGTCCTCGCTTCCTCGTCGCTCCTCGCGCAGCTGCTCGTGTGTCGTCCTCGCTCTCTCCTTGGGTGGTCCTACGCTCCTCGCTCTCCTCCGCGCTCGCTGCTCGGTTGTCGCTCGCCGTCGCCTCCTCGGTGTCGCCGCTCGGACGTCTTTTCGCTCCTCGCTCGCTCGCTGCTTCGTCGTCGCTAGCTCCCCCCTCGCTGCCTCGTTTTCCTCCTCCTCGCTCGCTGCTCGGTTCGCTCGCTCCTCGCTCGCTGCTCGGTGTCGCTCCTCCTCTCTGCGTGCTCGGTGTCGCTCGCTGCTCGCGCGTCTTGCTCGTCGCTCCTCGCTCCGCCGCTGCCTCGTGTTCTCGCTCCGTCGCTCGCTGCTCGGTGTCGCTCCGCTGCTCGGCGTCTTTCGCCTCCTCGCTCGTCCCTCGGATCCCTTGCCCCTCTTGCCGTTGTGCGTCTCCGTGCTCCCCCGCCCCCCTCTCGCTCCCGCCCCCCTTCGTCCTCGTTTCTGCCGCCCGCCGTCCTGCTGATCCACCGCCATGGCCCAAGAATCGGTGACATCGCGCTGGCGCTGCAGGTAATTCTACTGTTCGTGAACGGACCAAAGAGACTTCCGGAAAGAACTTCCGTCCGTCAACCAATCAACGTGAAATAGCCAAGGAGGGTCGGAGCCGTGTTCCGCTGGAATAACCGTCCAGGGGTGAACCGAGCAGGGGGGTTCAGTTCCGGTCTGTTCGTGTATCTTATCGGACGTTCTATTGTCACATGAACACATACAGCGCTTGTGGGACTTATTCCATTATGTGAATTGTACTTTGTACAACTAGAACCGTATTTCTTACACTTTCCCTCAATCTACTATACAATGTATGACGGAGTAAAGGACAACTCCACCCTCATAAATAACGTCTTTGGTTAAAGGCCTCTTTATATATACTGTGTCCTATGGATCCATTACTTTGTTTCTGCTATATGGCTCTGGGTGTCTCATGGAATTTATTGACCGTACTGATCCTGTACTGATCCTGGCATGCTCAGAAGTGACAAACAGGATTAACAGGCCAGGTATCCCACCTCTCTGGAGCTTCCAGGAGTCTCCTCCCATCAAATTGGAGTGGGCTCCCGCGAGACCACCCCGATCTCCTGCACGTAAGGACTTCTAATCTCCCCGTTACGCCCCTTTTAGTGCCACGCCTGCAGACCACCCACGCCCATACCCACCCTAACCCCGCCTCTCCACCCCCTAGTGTGTTGCCCGCCCACGGTGTGATGTCACTACATCACCAGCGTAGAGCCACACGCCCTCGCCCACCCTGCCCGGTAAGACGAAGAGGCGGTGGGATGTCTGACATTCAGTCATTGACTGTGATTCAACTGTCAATCCATAACCATCTCAATCTCATTATTATATAACCTAGTCCTACCCTATATATAACCTAGTCTAACCTATTATATAACTACCACTAAACCCTATTTATACCTACGAACCTATTTATTAACCTGACTAACCCTATTATATAACCTTACACTAACCCTATTATTAACATACCTACCCTATTATATCACATCCACTAACCCATTATAGAACCTAGTCTTACCCTATTATATAACCTAGACTAAACCTATTATATCACCTAGTCTAACCCTATTATATACCTAGTCTAAACCCCTATTAATATAACCTAGTCTAACCCCTATTATATAACCTACACTACCTATGATATAACCTACACTAACCCTATTATATAACTCCACTAACCCTATTATAATAACCCTAGTCTAACCCTATTATATAACCTACACTAACCCTATTATAAACCTACACATAACCTATTATATAACCTAGACTCCCCGATTTATAAAACCTAACACTAACCCTATTATATAACCTACACTAACCCTATTAATAGCATACCCTAACCCTATTATATACCTAGACTAAACCCTAGTCTATAACCTGGTCCTTACCCTATTATATAACCTAGACTAAACCTTATATAAACCTAGTCTACCCTATATATCACCTAGTCTTAAAACCTATTTAAATTAACCTGTCTACCCCGATTATATCACCTAGACTCAGCCCTATTATATAACCTAGTCTAGAACCCTATTTAATAACCTAGACAACCCAATTATATAACTGACTAACCCTATTATATAAACCTAGTCTTACCCTATTAGTATCACCATATACTAACCCTATTATATCCCTAGTCTACCCTATTATATAACCTAGTCTAAACCCTATTAATAAACCTAGTCACCATAGTTATACCTAGACTAACGCTCATTATATAACCTAGTCTCAACCCGATTATAATAACCTAGACTAACCCTATTATATAACCTAGACTAACCCTTTATATAACCTAGACAACTCCTATTATATACCTAGTCTAACCCTATTATATAACCTCACTAACCTAAACCGACTACATTAATATAACTAACACCTAGTTTAAATAATTAGCATATAACCTAGATAAACCCTATTATTAACCTAGTCCCTATATAATACCCACTAATATATAATAACCTAGACAAACCCTCTTATATAACCTATGAGCTAACCCCTGATTATATAACCCTCAGACTAACCAAGATTATAACCTACACGAACCTATTACTAGTCAAACACCTAGTCTAACCTGACTCACCTTAATATAACCTAGATACCTATAAACCTAAAATATATATAACCTAGACTAACCCTATATATAACCTAGTCGTAACCCTATTAGATAACTAGACCTAAACCATACTTATGAGTACCCTATTATATAACCTAGTCTAACCCTATTATATACCATAGACTAACCCTAAAACCTGCACTATATAACCTAGTCTAACCCTATTTAACTAACTACCTATTTCCTAGGACTCTATATATTCCCTAACTCCCTATATATAACCTAGACTATAACCCTATTATAAGTAACCTAAGTCACCCATTATATAACCTAGACTAACCCATTATATAACCTAGACTAACCCTATTATATAACCTAGCTAACCTATTAATAAACTAGACTAACCCTATTATATAACCTAGACTAACCCTATTATATAATAACCTAGATAACCCTAGTATATATACTCGAGTCTACCTATTATATAACCTAGGTACTAAAACCTATTCTATACCTAGTATAACCCTATTATATAACCTGAGACAAACCCTATAATAACCCTATGTCTAAACACTAGTATATATACCAAAACAACTAACCGTAATATATAAACCTAAGTCAAACCCTATAAAGAACTAACCACACTACCCGATAATATTAACAGTCTAACCCCTATTATATAACCTAGACTACCCATATATATAACCTAGATAACCCTATTATATACCTAGACAACCTTTATATAACCTAGATTAACCCTTAATATAAACCTAGTCAACACTATAATATAACCAAACATAACTTAATACTATAACCTGTCAAAAACCTATTATCATACCTAGACTAACCTATTATATAACCTAGTCATACCCCCAACATTACCCCTTTATAGTTACACTTATAGAACCATCCTCCACATTCCCCCTTTAAGTTACACTTAAGAACCACTTCCCCCCAACATTACCTTTAATAGTTACACTTATAAACACATACCCTCCACCTTCCATTCTCCTTTAATAGATACCCTATAGAACACATACCCCCAACATTTCCAAAACAAGAAAAATCAATGTATATAAAACCTACCCCAACCCCCCTCTACCCAGCCTTCCCATCCCCCCTTTAATAGTTAACTTGAAAACACATACCTCCACATTCCCCTTTAATCGTTACCTTATAGAACACATACCCTCCAACATTCCCCTTTAATAGTTACACTTATAGATACACATACCTCAACATTACCCTTTAATAGTACACTTAGATACACTACCCTCCAACATTCCCCCTTTAATAGTTACAATTATAGAAACACAATACCCTCCAACATTACCCCTTTAATAGTTACACTTAGGGAAAACACATTCCCTCCAACATTCCCCTCTTTAATAGTTACACTTATAGAAACACATACCCTCCAACATTCCCCCTTTAACATTTACACTTATAGAAACACATACCTCCAACATTCCCCCTTTAATTTACACTTATAGAAACACTTACCCTCCACATTCCCCCCATTTAATATTTTACACTTATAGATAAACACATACCCTCCAAACTTCCCCTTTAATATTACACTTAGAGATACACCTACCCTCCACATTCCCCTTTAATAGTTTCACTTATGAAACACATACCCTCCAACATTCCCCTTTAATAGTTACCTATAGAATACACATACCCTCCAACATTCCCCCTTTTAATAGTTACACTTATAGATACACATACCCTCCAACATTCCCCAATTTAATAGTTACACTTATGATAACACATACCCCCAACATCCCTCCCCCTTTAATAGTTACACTTATAGATACACATACCCTCCAACATTCCCCCTTTAATAGTTACTTATAGAAACACATACCTCCCAACATTCCCCCTATAATAGTTACACTTATAGAAACACATACCTCCCAACATTCCCCTTTAATAGTTACACTTATGAAACACATACCCTCCAACATCCCCCTTTAATAGTTACACTTATAGAAACCACAACCCTCCAACTTTCCCTTTAGTTACACTTAAAACATACCCCCACATCCCTAATAGTTACACTTATAGAAAACACATACCCTCCAACATTCCCCCTTTAATAGTTACACTTATAGATACACATACCCCCAACATTCCCCCTTTAATATTTAACTTATAGAACACATACCCTCCAACATCCCCCCCCCTTTAAGTTAACAACTTATAGATAACACATACCCTCCAACATCCCCTTTATAGTTACACTTATAGAAACACCTACCCTCCACATTGCCCCTTTAATAGTTACACTTAAAACCCATACCCTCCAACATTCCCCCCTTAATAGTTACACTTATAGAAAACACATACCCTCCAACATTCCCCTTTAAAGTTACACTTATAAAACACAAACCCTCCCACTTCCCCCTTAATAGTACACTTATAGAAACACATACCCTCCAACATCCCCCCTTTAATAGTTACACTTAAAAAAAACACATACCCTCCAACATGTCCCCTTTAACAGTTAGACTTATAGAAACACATACCCTCCACATTCCCCTTTAATAGTTACACTTATAGAACAACATACCCTCCAACATTCCCCTTAATAGTTCCAACTTATAGTACACATACCACCTCCAACATTCCCCCTTTAATAGTTACACTTATAGAAACTCAAACCCTCCAACATTCCCTTTTATAGTTACACTTATAGAAACACATACCCTCCAACATTCCCCCTTTAATAGTTACACTTATAGATACACATACCCTCCAACATTCCCCCTTTAATAGTTACACTTATAGAACACATACCCTCAACATTCCCCCTTTAATAGTACACTTATAGAAACATACCCTCCAACATTCCCCCTTTAATAGTTACACTTATAGAAACTCAAACCCTCCAACATTCCCTTTTAATAGTTACACTTATAGAAACACATACCCTCCAACATTCCCCCTTTAATAGTTACACTTATAGAAACTCAAACCCTCCAACATTTCCCTTTTAATAGTTACACTTATAAAAACACATACCCTCCAACATCCCCCTTTAATAGTTACACTTATAGAAACCATACCCTCCAACATTCCTCTTTATAGTTCACTTATAAAACCATACCCTCCAACATTCCCCCTTTAATATTTACACTTATAGAAACATACCCTCCAACATTCCCCCTTTAATAGTTACACTTATAGATAACATACCCTCCAACATCTCCCCTTTATAATTTACACTTATAGATACACATACCCTCCAACATCCCCCCCCTTATTAGTTACACTTATGAAACACATACCCTCCAACATTCCCCTTTATAGTTACACTTAAGATACACCATACCTCCAACATCCCCCTTTAATAAAGTAATCCCTTATAGAAACACATACACCCTCCAACATTCCCCTTTAATAGTTACACTTATAGTAACACTACCCTCCAACATTCCCCTTCCCCCCTTTAATAGTTCACTTATAGAAACACATACCCCCCAACATCCCCCCTTTAAAGTTACACTTATAGAAACACATACCCTCACACTTCCCCCTTTAATAGTTACACTTATAGAAACACAATACCCTCCAACATCCCACCCCCTTTAAAGTTACACTTATAGATACACATACCCTCCACATCCCCTTTAATAGTTACACTTATAGATACACATACCCTCCAACATCCCCCTTAATAGTTACATCTTATAGATGACACATACCTCCAACATTC